>OY755170.1:19152125-19178783 GCA_963576735.1 Bedellia somnulentella
CGCCCGAGCGCATGCCTCCGAGACCCGTGCCGAGACCTTTGTCACATCTCCCTCATCACCCACCGCACGATGCAGACAGGAAAAGGACGGACCCTTTGCATTTGACTTCTAAAGACATGCAAACCCCGTTATCCGGCATGTGGTCTTTCGCATCCACATCACTGAAGGAGGCTTCCCTCCCACCGAAACCATCGTCTCGGCAGCGACAACCTTCTAACTCGGAACCTGAACTCGTCCCCGTTGTCAAGAAGATAGATGACACTCCCGGCTTTGAGAGTTTTATACGAGATTCTCACAGAAATGTACCTATGAGGACATCTAGAGTACCTGATCTCAAACGCCCAGAAACGGGACCGACACCTAACCCGCGATCATTAAATGGTATCGAAACAGATCCGATGCGTGTATCTAATCTTCTAAAAGAGAGTCTCGCGAAACCGGTTCCTATCACGGTGCATACAGAAAAACCGGTTGAGCGTGAGACTAAGCGTGAGGCTCCTGTGGAAATTGCACCAGTTCAGCCTCCACCGCCCCCCGTACCTCAGGCTCCTGCTGCACCGCAACCTCCACCCGTTGCTCCCCCCCACCGAAGAATTATCTGATCACAAACACAAAAAAGACAAGAAAAAGAAAGAAAAACATAAACACAAAGAACGGGACAAGTCAAATAAGGAAGACCGAAAGAAACACAAAAAAGATAAAGATAAAAAGAAAGAGTCGAGTCCTCCACCAGCCGAGCCGGTCCAAGACGGAACTCTGCGAATCACGATACCCAGAGACAAGCTGGCGACCAGTCCCGGTCTCAAGATAAAGATACCGAAGGAGAGGCTCACGGCACCGCCGCCGCCTCCCGCAGCGCGTCCGCCCGCCCCGCCGGCGACGGCGTCGACGCCGTCCACTTCCGGTCTCAAGATAAAGATCTCCAAAGAAGTGTTGGAGACGTCGCGTAAACGCAGCTCCACCCACGAGGCCGGGCCGGCACCCAAGGTGTCGCGGCAGAACGGAGCGCCGCACTCCAAGGTAGGCAACTGGCCCATGCCGCCGGCGTACGGCCCGCGAATGCCATACTTCGGCGCGCCGCCGCCGCATTACATGGCGCCGCCGCCGCTGTTCATGACGCCGTACGGTCTGGGCGTCGACCCCGCCTACTTCGGCTACGCGTGCCGCTTCCCTCCCCCCCGCACGCCAGCCCCACCCCTCCCGGCCGCGCCGCCGCCCCCCGCGCCACCGCCTCCGCCGCCCGACTGAGATCCGTCAATCTCTGTCTGCCTCCTACCCTCTCACTCTTCCTTTAATAAGTCACGATAGTTTTACCATTTTTTTCATTTCGATACCGTTACTTGGCCGTCTCAAGTTATTAATATATCTGGCGGTGGGTTATATTATTATTTAATAACACTGAAACAACAATTAATATTACTCGTTTAGCCCAATTTTGACCCAATTAGCCCAGATGATCTTCTCATTTTTTTCTAAAATTGATGTCCACCATTTTGGGCTATTTATGATCCTGGTAAAACTTCCCGTACATTAAAGCTTTACAAATTAGATGCGGTATTCTATTAGTCATTTACAACTGCGTAGCCAACGAAGGATTAAGAGTTTCGAAGAATATTTTTACTGAGACTCAGTATCAATTTAAATTGGTAAATAACTGAATAATTTCGCGTGTTTTTTAGGGGTCTTCGCATCACAGGCATTGAAAAAGATGATTTTAATGTAAGTTAGATTTATGATGCCAGCTACCCTTTGATCTTAATTTATTGTTATTTATTATCGCCTGTATCACAAAGTATTTATATGGTTATTTTTATAGTGTTAGTGAATGTTTCATTTTATACATTCCATTATTTACATTTAGTTGACTAGTTCATAATTCATGCATTAAGACTATTTAAATTGTTGCTCTAGTTAAGACTTTATACAGTTGAATGACTTGCTCAATTTTGTTTTAGAAATATTGCTTAAAAACGCACACAGGGTTGCCAATGGTATTTTTGAATGCTGTTTAAGTTCTGTTGCCTAGATTTAGAAATAAACGCAGTTAGCAGATGTCGTAGTGTAAAATATATACAGTTTGTTAAGATATTGTTAATCTATAGAATGTTGCATAAAAGATAATGTTCAAATTTTATTTAGTAGTTAGAGTAATATAGTAATAAAAGTTAATGCTCTGTCATGGGGGTTCATCACACTCTATAGAAATCTAAAATACACTTTTGGCACCTTTAATAATGAACTAGCTAACCCAAAAGCCAAGATCTTGTTATAATTATAATATATATATAAAATTGTATGATTTTCAATATTATTGCCGATTGGGATTAAATTCTCGTAACTAAATTAAGATAGTGTTAATTTCTCGGTTTTAGTTTTCAAATTCCATCTATTAATTTTGGTCGTGAAGCGACTAGCATCAACGGACAGCTCTTTTTTATAGATGTATTATTTTTTTAATTACAATTACAATTTAAAATGAATCAATATTCTGCTAAATATCTAGCAAGATACAACTGAGTGTAAGTTGTATATCGATGCATTTTGAATTAATTCACTTGTACACAACAAATCGACTTAACGGTTTTTGTGATAGAGATTGGTTCAATCTAAATTATAATATCTACCTGTCGAATTTAGGCCTACATTATATTACCCATGTTTGTAATAAGTTATTTACTTGGTCTTATGTCTACTATTATAGACGAAAAGTCAATCAAAGCATACTCACAAAGTAATTAACTTATCACTTCTATATTTTAAGATATAATCATCGAAGGCGGCCGATTGGATTAATAAAACATTTTACGAGCGATTCTCAAAAAATAATAATTTTGACCTGACCTGATTTATTATTAAAGGTGCCATTATAACTAATATTGAGGAAATTGAAATACTCAAATTAGGCAAACTATTACCACGGTTGACGCTTTAAAGATATTGACAATCTGCTATTTGAGTTTAGAAATGTGAATAGCATGGCTAGACATATTCTATAATTTTGTATTTGCATACCGCTCGCTGTCAAACTTGCTTGACATAGAATCAAAATCACTAAGTGAGTTTAATGAATGAAAAGCAAATTTCGATTAATCCTACAAAATGTCTTTTATTGCACAAATATATTGGGTTAAAATATTATCTGAAACCATTAAATATTTCGTAAATACTCTGCTTTTCGTTAAATTGTTTTTTTCTCATAACGCTTGTTATACCTAAAGTAATTTGCTTTTGAATAACAGGATTTAGTAATAGTTCAGATCCTATTAATATCAACATAAAAAATGTCTTACAATTTCCATAAACTTTAGTGTCATATTGAAATGTTTAAGAAGTGCTCAGAGATAAAATAAATGTAGAGTTTAAGTTATTTGCGTGAACTCGTAGAAGCGCGAAGAGTGTTAATGACCCAATTCATAACTTAATGTGGTGCCATTATTTGTTACCATTTTGTCGTAGTGAGTATTTCTAACTCTTACGTATTTTATAACATCCATATGTGCTTAAATGATGCTAAACAAGTCGACCCGGCGAGAATGTAAATCAACATTTTCTGAACATTCAGGTTTTTTACTTGCATATCATAAATTTGTTTCTATTTCTTTTCGAGGCTATTCAAATCTTATTTTGTCTCTACATCTGTCTTGTGAATGTCTTTAGACTTTATTCAGTGTTAACAATATTTGTAATTTTATTTCTATCTTCATATCAGACAGATTAATTCAATAACGTATTTTGTATTCCTAAAAACTAAAATACTGTGTTAAGAAATCTTTTCTTAATATTCACATAATTTTGTAAAAATTCGGCTACTGAAAAATTACTTCCGTCAGGTTAATGGTAACTGATTAATCTCTTACAAGTGTACTACCGCGGTATACAAAATATATAATTTCGGATTAAATCTGCTTATATTTTAGTACACGTACAGTACGCTTGGAAAATTTAGATTTTGTTAGTATATTTGTTCGTTTTGTGTGTGAGAGTAGCTTTAGACTATTAATAAGTTTGTTCATCATAGGATGAGGAATAATATTTACGATCGGAGAAAAATCTATCTATGACTATAATCAGATTGCCAAGTATTCTCTCAAATGATATTTTTCTATTTATTGTTTATGAGTGATGGACGGAACTTTGATTTTTAATTTCCGCCCAACACATCATGAGACTTTTGATAATTTAGATTCAGATGTTGGGACAGTGTTACGTTTTTGAACTTTGACTAAAGTTATACTCGGTGTCACCGAATTCCAAACATTAGAATCGCATTTTCATATACTGCTGTTCCAGGACTCATCCTGTGATGAACTGACTATATAGTATAGTTATTGTGGACATCGTAACGATTAACAAGAATAATTGAGTGCGCTGCATTTATTAACTTGAATAAATGTAAATTTGTAAAATTTTGTATTATTTATTCATAGTCGGATTAGAAATTCTTAATTTTATTGTATCTTTTGAACAGTCAGTAAATTAGAACGGTGGCTGTACAATAAAATTGCTGAGACAAGAATATGTTAAACAAAATTAGCTGATATTCCGGGAATCAACATATAAGATCACTAGTAAATATTTCACTGTAAGGGCCGCCATACTTTGATTGCTAGCAGCTAAGAGGAAGAACTGCTTCAAGCGGTTCACAGGTCTGTGATTGATGGAAGCTTTAACTAGTTGACAGCGGAAATTTAATCTGTATGGCTGCTCTAATTCAAAATAACATATAAAAAAAAAAAAAATTATTTGTTTAATAGTACTAAAAAATATATGGTTTAGTTGGAACTAAGAAATATGCAACAAAATAATCTTCAAATTTCTATTATTTGCACTAAAAAGTTGTCACCTATCAAGCAGCTTGGCTCGGGATGGAATCGATTGCTTTTGCAAAACCAAGGGGAATGCAACGTTGACTTCAAATATTCCTTAATTTACTAGAATTATCTATGCATAACTGTTATGTCATTTCCTTAAAATCAATATCACTTGCATTAAGTAAAAAAATAATAAGCCGTTTTGAATAATAATCATTTTAATCATATTCTTGTCTTGGAGATTTTAACGCATGTGATTAAGCTTCAAACAATTTTACTCACGACTTGTTAATTAGCTTTGTAACGTATTGTACGTTCCGGTTCTTCGAATTCGTCATTCCACTCCTACTTAATTAAGCTGGTGAAATATTGATAATGAAGCATTATTATTAGAGACTTAAATGACATTCCTATTTAGAATAGAGCGATAACATGATTCAATCATCGGTGTGTAGATATTTATCTGCTCCTGCTATAAGTACATAGTACATACTTTATTTTTAAATCAAACTTGAGCCTTTAAAACTTAATATAATGTAGTCATTTGTGTGCTAACTCAAACGCACTTTTTATGGTAGCAAATATTTAAATTAAGATAGTTGTAAGTACGTTAATTAATCTTTTAGTTCTGTTATTATTAACCCAATCGTCTGATTTGATATACTATTATCAAGACACTGATTTCAAATTGTATACACATGTACTTCAATTATTGGGTTCTACACATTGAGGGTCAAAAAAATTTCAGTAGTAACGTCTTTAAGAATCACCGGACAATTTATGCCTGACGTTTTAGTGCTGTAGGTACCATAGTACGAGCCATTGTCAGTGTGGCTGGGCCATATTTGTATGTATGGCACAATAATCACTCAATTAAAAACGTTTCTCAAAATGTAGCAGTTCATTTAAAATAGAAAACAATAAACTGATCGAATTTTACTATCACGATCTAAGACAGTCTGTTCGCAAATATGAATTAACACTTAACTTTATTATGAATAACATTCTAACACTTAAAAATAAAATGAGACCCATTCAGGATTTAAACTAGTCCATATTGAAACGTTCTGAAGGAACTTATTCCTTTTTAAATTGCACAAAAGTAAAAACATGCTGTTTTATATACTAGAACTGAATGGGTTTCAAATACTAGAAATCTTTACTCTTCACTTTTTTATTCTTACACTTACACAGTCATATAACTTCTTAAAAGATAAAAACATTGCCTTCTCTTACCTTCCTTTTGTGTCAAGTTTAAAATTGTGTGAGACTAAAGTTTCTAATCAATTATCTAAGTTGACTAACATATCTCTAAAATAGCTCTATTCTTTAATGATGAAGTTATAGTTGGAATGCTTTATGTTTGTGTCATAATAAATAATTAAATTGCATGACTGCTTGCAGTGAAAATGTATTGTAGTGGCTAACACGCAGATAAGCATGTGCATTTCACTATTGTCGTTTTGTAATTTGAGAAAAGATTTGTTGCTTTTCAGTTTTATCCCTTATTTTGTCACCACGATTTTTTGTTTAAAGCATAAAAGGTGTCTGTTGATAAGTATCTTCATGCTTAATAGCCAAGTTTGCAATATTGGGGTGCACACATCAACTGCTGCAATAAGCACTCAATGTGGTATGGTAGTGGGAGTGCTTCGCTGGTCACTGGTCACCGAGGCAGAGCGTCACTGTATAATTATTGTAACATAGGTATTATGTGGTTTATTAATATTAAATATAATTGGTCCTTATATTGTTTTAACAATGAAAATCAGAAGATCTCGCGTTCTGTCTCGGTACTTATCTAAAGGTAACTTGATTTAAACGACTTGCCTTTCAATGTTTATTTTTGCGAGCCGCTTTATACTTAAATCGAACGCTTTAAGTTTTAAAATTTCTTTGCATACAATATTTTTTTGCCTCTAGCAAGGTGGTACTGTTATAACGTAAACAAAATTAAATTAGCGACCGTATGTTAAATACTTTACGATTTTATAAGTTCGCTATAGCAGGATTGCCATTGCTAGGAGTTGACTTGTCACACGCAAGCGACGAGATGTAGTAAATGTGAGTAACGGAGGACGTCCGACGGGCAGTGTCGGTTGCTCGTTTGCGTGTGGCGGGCAACGAGTTGCCGGGCGCGCTCTCACCCGCTCCGTTTGCAGGTCGACCTCCTCGGCAACGGCCGCCCGGCGAAGTGACGGCGCCGCGCTGCTTCCGTTCCATCAACAAACGGACCTCACTAGTGTTAGTGTTTCGACGGCTGTCATCCGGTGTCACTTTACTTTTAGTTGTCTAATTATGTTATAATATATTCATGTGTAGCGGGAGTTAGCTCCTCCTGCGGTTTAAACTTGTGTGTTGAAGTCGGTGCACAGTGTGTTAAAATAACATTTTTCTGTTTTTTAGTCTTTGTCCGAGAATCATCCAACTTGAATTAAACTTGATGGCTTTACTAGGCTTTATTCAAATATTTCGTTATTTAATTTGCTAAAAGTTATTATTTGTTTAGGTGTTTCGCTACTATATTACATGTTTGTTATTTAATGTAAAACAATATTTGATGGGATATATTCTCAACAAAAATTGTTATTACATTTTGCGCTACTTATTTCTATTGGATATTTCTTGAACAAAACTAAATAACATAGAAATTGTGTTATAAGACATTGGGCGGTGTCAGGTGCGAGGGGTGCGGGGTGCACTAAAGTTCTGGTCGATGACTAAAATGGTGCTTAAACACGGGCCGCTGCCATCATACAATGCTTTATTAATGAGTGCCGGAAATGTTGCTTTAATTACACTATCAGTATAATCCAAGCCTTTAGGATGGTAGTCAGGAAATATCGGGTCAAGTGGAAATCAATTTTTGACAGAACGTTATATTAGAGAAGTTATATTTCCATAATTTAAATACATTTCTTGTTGTGTTACAAAAAAACATTTTGAGGCATTCTCGTTAAGTAGTTTTGTCGTTTATGGATGGGTTTTACAGTTTCGCAATATTAATCTTTTTCTGTTTTTTATAGTTGTCTTTATTTCTATTATTTATCACAATCACGGTTAAACTAATTCTTTAACATTCTTATCTACCAACTTATCATCGTAATACTTACAACTAACAACCTTTGGGCAGTATAATACAAATATGATACTAATATTAACATATTGGCTCTGACGTGATTTACTCCTCGATATTCCGAGATGCATGTATTTCCTGATTTTTATAACCCCTGTCTCCGAACTCCAAACGTATTTTGGCAAGAGATTTTTCCAATATGAATGACTTCATTTCGGGTTTGTTTCGAACGAAGACAGTTGAGCTGTTAATGGTTTTCCATACTGCTATTATGTGCCATTCAACCTTAATTATGTTTGGCATTGAGTGCCCGCAGCATGGTAATGGAATTGTGCAAAGGTGTAGATATGCCTATCTACACCTTTGCACAATTCCATGGGAGATCGAAATTATTTGCAGCCCGCTGTCATTCTTGAGTTATATCTCAATTATGAATGGCTACATCCGATACGGCCTGTTCCTGTTTTTATCCCCGTGAAAGGTGTATAAATTTTATGCATAGACGGGTCTTTTTGTTTATTATTACCTCTAACCCTATATCTATACCAAAATGAATAGGAAAGGAGGATTTCTTTAGGATAAAGGGTTGGTGGACACCAACCTTTTATTTTTCTCTTTGAGTAATGAAGGCAAATATTATTGTGAACAAGTTGATATCTTCAGAACTATCATCAATATTATTAAAATCATTAAAAAGACTACAACGAATAAAATGTCCTACCAAAACATTCATCATGATCACCCAGCAAAGTAAACTGAAAATTATTTCCTCTGAAGAACGAATATGCCTCAAAATTGTAGATGTGTTGCACGATTGGCTGGTCCAACCTTCCTTTTAATATTGATATAGAAATGGTATAATGACTATTTTTATATGTATATTAATAAAAAAAGCAAAGATGTAGTTATTTACAGAATTCAATCAACCACGAGCTTTCTCGAATGTCTAGTCATGCCTCTTAGTTCTAAGTTGTAACATTGATCCAACTAGGGTACACTGGGTAAAATTAATGAAAAACAAAATGTTTGTGCACTCCTATACTGTTACCTTTTTTTTTGTTGAATCAACTTTATACATATTCAAATTAATTTATTTATATGTCTACAGCGTGTAACATCTCGGATAAATCATAATTTATGAATGCTGTTGCTTTCTCACTGTAGACCATTATTTTTATTTTGTGGTTCCCTTCTAGTTGGGCAGCAACCGAGCATTTCTATACAATAAAAGAAAGGCTTAATCAAGTTTAATTCCATTTCGAAAAACGAAAACGGTTGTGATACTCCTCCAGGGTGGATACTAGGTATTTCTGACTGTTGACAATAAATATCGTTTCTATTTACAATATAGTTTTTAGATTCATACATAGTACAGTAAACGATGAAAGTTATTTCTTTCAAAATATCATATTTATGTCACTTTAAGAGCTTGTAAGCGCAAGTGTGTCACATTTTCTGTGCGATAAACCAACATACGAAATCCCGGATGTTGCAAAAAGCGTGACATACGAGGTGTCACTCGCCTCATTGAACCTGATAAACTGAATTTTGAGAATCCACCCTGAAAAGAGGATTGCCGAGACGACCTGATAACTTTTCAGAGTGGGTACTTGAATAAATTAAGCCACGTGACCAGAAGTAAGGTTGGACCCTAATAAATGTGATGTAATGAATGCGGAGCGTGGCTGTGTGGTATGGTGTCATTGGATCTGTTACTTAGGCACTAACCAAATGGTGTCTGCTATGTGTGGCGCTGGCCGTCTCTTGGCGTAACTGTGGGATTAGCATCTCTTCGCACCTAACTCCTTATTTCTAACTGGGTATTCAGCATTACAAAAACCATTTCAACTACAAAACTATAAAATCTACTTTTATAGTTTGTGTTCTTGTAAGAAGTCCCATAAATATTTTCAATTCTCAAAGCATTGATATCACTTTCGTAATATGTGCAATATATACAAATATATAATTGGTAATTGTATCTGCTTTGCAAACCCACTTATAAATAAGGCTACCGACCATAGTCAATTTAAATAGAAGATTAATTTTAAATGACTGTTATAGTCAGTCGTAGATGAATCAAATAGTTAAAGTTCATCTGCTATTGACGTGTTAAAATTATTGTATGTACGAGAATGGCCAGGTTTCTTAAGATAGAAATGTGATATGAAAATTCGGATCAGGTGTAAATGGTTGTAACCGCTGGTAGAACTTGTCGAATTGTTGTATATGTGTATACAGGTGTTATTCCGCAAAAATGCACCGTGTTATTTATTTTCATAACTACTAACACTTCAGTGAAAGATAATGCGGTGCATTTTAGTCAGACTGTTTCACTTTGCAAAAAAATATAAATTTTAAATATATAAAAAAAAACTACTAAAAAGAGCTCGCGTTAGTCTAGTTAATTTGATAAGCAAAACTTTATTATATGAATAAATATGTTTATGAATCATATATAGGTGTTCAGTGTGTTGAACTCCGAAAGACAAGACTATGTAGTCGATCAGTTAAGTGTATGGTTAGTATAAAATTACAATATCTAATTGTATTACGTGTCGTGTCCGCTTCGCCAGTAGTCCTGCGGCGGGCGTCGTGTCGAAACATCACATCTCTGGCTTCAAATAATTTAAGAATGTGTTGTTTTTCATTATTACGAGCCACTTGTATTAGCAGTATTCAAAAAAGAGCTTACTTCGGACAGAGTTGTTAGTAGTTGCCTTTTCTCAATAACTTTGGATAAATTGGTTCTAAAGTGGGTAATTTGAACAAAACCTTAAATTTTATTGTCCGTCCACATTACATCTAATTTTTTTAAATAACTCCTCGTTATTTACATAATATAAACAATTAGAATCGGGATTATTATTAATGGCAATGCAGACTAGTATTGTACAATACATTTGTTATACTGCACGGATCCCCTGCATTGCAAGTAATGGTAGTCGGCATGTCTGAAGTCTGGTCTGTTTTGATTACATGCTGGAATGTCCATCGGCAACAATAGCGTAGGAGTTCAGTTTACGATTTGGCAGTCTCAATTCATTTACTTACTCTTTCATTATGTAACATGGTGGGTTCAGTTGCGAAAAGTTATATGAAGAGTTATTTTAAGTTAGATTAGTGCAGTATAAAGTTGTTTTTTCTACAAATAATGTTGTTTATTACAAGCCATTTATGACAAAAAAATAGTTACTGTAATCAACTTAAGTTCATACGGCTAAGAGTAGTTTTATTTATTAATGGCGGAATATGTATAATATTCTTGACAAACTATCCAATGCAAATTTAATCTATCCTGAGTAGCCCGGTTGAGAGAAAGTTTTTTTATAATCTCATAAACATACATAGGATCAATAGCTAAGTTTCTGAAACATTAACAAATATCATTTGTACGATAAATTATGACTATCACTATTTACAACAACCGAGCTGCTCACAGACAGAACGATAAATTTACAGAAGTGCTGTTCCGGTCGTCTGGATTTAGATATGCGTATGTCTCGCTCTTATATATATACATATAATATATACCATTGTTGACTGCTCACAAATATATTTATTTATACATAACATTTGCTTAAAGAAAAAGGTTGTGATTGCAATACTTACCTTCACATATTCACAAGAATTTATAAAAATGTTCCATAGTATATACAGAACTGTAGACGACTAAATATCGTGCAGTTTTCTGTTGGCGCATTTTGATCGTAGCGGCCCTTCTGTTGAATTGTCATATGACCATGTGCTCTTTTAGCTCTTTAATTTATTTAAATAGGTACCTAATACAAGTCAATGCTCAAATATTGTCAATAGCCAATTTAATTCAGACTTTGTGCAATACGCAGTGGCTCGTCTTAAGTATATTACGAGAAATTCGATTTGTTACAAATTAAACTTGCTCTATGTTACTGACAAATGTTTCCAAAGATGCAAGAACTAAACATACCTATTTTTTTTACAAAACTGTAGGTGAATGCGACTCATGTAAATATAGTTTTTAAATAAATTGCGCTTCATCCTTTATTGGTTGTTTCAATTTTTACCCTAACATTAAAATCTGGTTCAACTATAGTCTGTCAACTTACTTGGCAACCCAGCCTACTACGGTGCAGAGGTAAACGAGCATTGTTTGTGAAGATTTCTCGCTGTTGTTTCTTAAGCCTTGTTCGGACTAGGCTAGTATTTTAGTCTAATGGCGAGTAATTTAGTAGCTAAACTATTGGCTACTGTCTAAAAATCGTTCGCATTACAGTCGAATAAAGCTCACAAGGCGGTGGTACTCAGCAAAATGAACAGCCTACAGCGTAATAAAGTCAATAAACTGATAAAGCTAATCCTAAAGGTTTTAAACAAACTGCAGATATTAAAGAAAAAATGTTTAATTACTCGTACTAGGAAATATGCCTAGTGCAGAACTAAAAATAGTCAACTAACCTCAGCCATAAGCGTCATTTTCCATGTGGAAATTAAACCATGAACTGTATTATTCGCTTTGTCTCAAATGTAAGCGAATCAAGCTGCCCCGTTTCTATGCAAGTGGTACGTTCTAAGGTAGTGAATATCTGATGAGGCAATATAAGCATAGAAGCGAATGACTAGTCAATAAAACGGCCACTATACATTTTAAAAAGATGCAGTTTGATGAGAATGTTCCACACAGAGGCAAACATACAAATACTCGTACCTACGCCTTTGGTTTCCATTGGAGTAGACAGAGCCTATATTGATCGCCACAGTGTACAATCTTGGTTAAGTCCTCAAGCTCCGTCTACATTTATGAATGTTTTCACACACACCCTTATATTCTACACTCAATAAAATTGATTATGCATTGATAATACAAATAGATGTATTACGAAATAAGTGTAGTATTAAATTAAGGCAGAACATAAAACAACAGTAAACCATTATAATTCCCTGAGAATCAAGTTTATCGAAGATGGGGACCAGAGTCTGTGCAATATTTACGAATTATTAACATAACATAAATGTTCACGCCGAATATCCTCGAAGGGGTTGGCAGAGGTACTTTCACTTCTGAACATCACGTGACATTGTCATCTGGTGTTCAGAGTATCCACGTTTTGCATGGATAGTGTACTCACGTGATAGGGGGAGGCCTATAGTAGTTTTGTACGAATACACTGTCACATGACTAAGTACAACTCAGCCATGTGGGTTTGCTCACGATGTTTTCCCTCACCGTTAACAACCATAATAAATTAACCACACTAATGACTTTAGAAAAGACGAATTGGTGTAGGCCCGACCTGGGATTTGAACAATAGTCGTGTGCACGATAACCGGTTTTCTACCCATTTAGCTATCACAACGTCCTTAGATACTTATAAAAAATATAGTGTTTGTTTCTCCGCCGCCTCTTCGCGTGAGTGTTCTTAAGAAGCGGCTAAGGGTATTGAGGCTTTTTAAGTGATTTTTGGGCGATGTGGTAGGAGACTCATTTGCCTTTGCCTTTTTTACGCAATCTTTTCCTCCACTCAACTTTCCAAAGTGGCCGAAGAGTTTTGTTTCCTGAAGTTAAGGCTACTCCCAGGGATTTATAACTGTGAGTGTAAGTATGTATGTAGAATAGAATAACTTTTTGCACACCAAGATATGAAATACTAACAAATAAAACAATTTAATATGAATTACAATTGGTTATCTAATCGCTGAACTTTGAAAGTGAGGTCAACTTCGTAGATGTACAATAATTCCGTCAACAAGGAATTTTTTAATAATGGTACTAATCAATAGTAATCAAAAGTATAAAATCAACGAAAATAATTCCATGTTTGTTTCCACAATAGTAATAGAGCAAGTGCAAAGCCTAATGTCTCAATCTCTAATATATAAAATTCACCCGTCACAGTGTTTGGTACCAAAATTTCCCGAAAGGGCTGAACCGATTTGAATGAAATTTTGCATACACATTCGATAGGTCTAAGAATAGGTACGAGGGGCATGCCAAAAGAAACTAGATACTCTTTTCTCATTTAATTGACACTGGCATGCTATACACCATCTTGGCTGGTTTTTTATTGACATATTTGAATATGGAACGTACTTCTTTTATTTATTTTTATTTGAATGAGCATCATTTTTTCGAGAATCTGGCGGGAATTCACTTGCAACAATGGAGTTGGAGCTCAGTCGACGTGATTTTCGCGCTATGATTTATTATGACTTTAAAAAAGGTTTAAAGCCTCAAGAATGTTTTGAACTTTTGGCTTCTACTTTCGGTGAGTCTGCTTGTTCCCGAGCAACAGTATTCAATTGGTTCGCTGAATTTAAAAGAGGACGGGGATGTCTCGAAGATGAAGCCAAGACAGGACGGCCGCCAACCACGGTCACGTAAGAGAACGTTCGTGCAGTCGAAAAACTTATTCGCGAAAACCGACGAATTACATATGTAGAGCCAGAGCGAGAACTGGGAATTGGATCAGCAGCAATGCAAACCATAATTCCAACTTTCTCTCCGTAAACGTTGTTCGAGATGGGTGCCGCACAAACTTACCGATGAGCAGAAAGACCGTCGGGTGGATTGGTGCCTAGTCATGATAGATAAATTCAACGGAGGCGAGAATAAAAACGTATGTGATATACTGACTGGTGACGAAACATGGTTTTATAACTATGATCCCGAATCAAAGCGACAGTCGACTGTATGGTGCTTTGAGGACGAGCCAACTCCAACGAAATGTCGCCGTGCACGAAGCCCACAGAAACAAATGGTCGCCTCGTTTTTCTGCAAAACGGGTCATATTGCTACTGTTGTGCTAGAGAATGAAAGAACGGTGAACTCCGAATGGTATGTGTCAGTTTGTGCTTCAACAGTAATATCAGCTTGGTGATACAAGCGACCGAAGTCAGGAATCCGGCACCTACTCTGGCACCACGACAATGTGGCGCCGCACACGTCTGCCAGAACACTAGACTTTTTCAACTCGAAAAATGTGTCAATTCTCCTTCACCCGCCATATTCCCCTGACCTAGCACCTTGTGATTTTTACTTGTTTCCAAAAATCAAAGAAAAACTAAAGGGGAAGAGGTTTGAAAGCAAAGAAGATGCTCTGGTTGCCTATAATTTCGAGATTTCTGAGGTATCTAAAGAAGAGTGGTCACAGGTATTTTCCAATTGGTTCAGACGTATGGAAAAGTGTATACGTGCTCAGGGTGAATACTTTGAAAAGATCGATACTTGTAATAAAGAATAAATTTTATAATTTTTGGGTATCAAGTTTCTTTTGGCATGCCCTTCGTATATAACTTTTTTAATCCTAATTAATGAGGGTTATCAACCCCGACCATTTAATTTTTTAGTCTAGAAAATTTCTAGAAATATTTAATATGGCAAAACAACAATTACCAGGTAATCTAGTGGTACTATAAAATTTTGTGGTATCTTGATAACAAAACTTAAAATTTGACACCGGTGAAACCATGTTTCAAGGATCAGAAATGGCAATGGAGGTGCCTATTGGCCCATTCGCATTTTTGATTTACATCGATGACTAACCATTTATGACCACAAAGATTAATAAAGAGTAAAGTAGTATTTCCCAATCTATAAAAGAGTTTCGCTATTTTGTATTGAAAAATTTGTGTTTTTTATTTTCAATTGTAAATAAATAATAGTGTTGGGGTAGGACTAACCCATTTCTTCCTGTTGGCGTTGTACGTGGCGATAGTATAGTTGTATTATCTCTGGTGGTGATTAAGCTACTATTCCCAGTAGTCATACCAGTAGAACGACTGGGATATTTTTCCCAATATACTTACTAGTAATAAGACTAATGGGAACAATATTCCCAGTAGTCATACCAACCAATCAAAACTTTTTGGTAAATCTCAATTTTCCAACTTTTATGTAGACTTAATAAGATTAGTAGACATACCTCCTTAGTGAAATATAACATAGTATTAAGTCGAGGTATCTCCCATTAACAAAATAATCTGCTTCGAGGCCGATAGAAATAGGTTTGTGGTCATAGATGTACTAAAAAACGTTTTAACAAAAAACTTAAAAAAACGGTTTTTTATTAGTACATCTATGTTTGTGGTTGTAAAATTTTTGCAAGAGCAAAGTTGTCAAGAGGTAAAGAAAAAATATTTTAAGTATTTTTTTGTTCATGTTTGTCGGCTTAGAATAACACTACCCGATTTCTGCCGACGGGTGTACGTAAGAGGCGACTAACGGTATTGGGGCTTTTAAGGGATTTTTGGGCGATGCGGTTGGAGACCCATCACCAACAACCTTTATTTTGCCATCTTTTGCCCACTTAACTTTCCAAAAGTGGCTGAGGAACTTCTAGTTCCTTAGCTCTGGCTACCCCTTCTAGGGATTTATAGCCGTGAGTATATATTCCAAAATTCCAATACAATAAAATTAATTGTTTTTGCTCATTTTGGCTTTTTGGTTTTTGCCCAGGTGACAAAGTCACGTGATGTTCAGAAGTATTAGTACCTCTGCCAACCCCTTCGGGGATATTCGGCGTGAACGTTTATGTTATATTTTATGTTATGTTATGTTTGCTCATTTTGGCTCGATGTTGAAAACGACAATATATAGACATTCGAAGTATCCACGGATCATTCTTATTAAGTGTTAGCTTTAAAAATAAAAGGGGGATTTCAACACAACCAACATGTTTTTATTTCTTGAAACGATCAATGTAAATAAGTAAAATTGTGTTTGTCTGTTACAGTTTTTAATATCGAAAAAAATGGTGTCGTTTTTTGTATGAAAGGCTATTCTTGTTTATTTTAAATTTATTTTTGGTATTTGTTGTTATCGAGGCAACCGACATAAAATTAACTGGAAAACTATAACAACTGTCTTGACTCATCAAAGATGTCTCAACGACAGAGAGATAGACAGACACAAAAATTTGGTACGATACGGTAAGAAAAAAATCTGTACGAACGGATTGTCACATTAAAAGGCGTTTAGAAATAAAAATTACTTGTAATATTACTTGTATATGTACTTACGTTGATTGAAATATTTAGTTTACGGAAACTTTTTGCTCCATATGTTGGAATTTAAAAAAAAAAACCTTAATCTCTATAATCATCATGAAATATAGAAATATAAAAAGCTGAGCTCAGCAGCGTATGCCGTGCGTAAGATTAGAGAAATAACACACGTAGAAACAGCTCGCATTGTTTATTTTAGTTATTTCCATAGCATTATGTCTTACGGTATTTTATTTTGGGGTAAAGCGGCTGATGTTCATAAAATTTTTGTCTTACAAAAGCGAGCTATCCGATCTATCTACATGTTAAGGTCGAGGTATTCGTTGCGCGAAAAATTTAAAGATATTGGCATTTTAACTGTCCCTTGTCAATACATATTTGAGAATTTAATTAAAGTTAGTGATAGGCATACTGTTAACACTCGAAATAAGGACAAACACGTACCGAAGTGGAGACTTAATAAAGTAACTCCTTTATGGGACTATCCCTCCAAATGATCAACAAACTTCCTTCTGACATATTGGAATTGCCAGTGGCATCTTTTAAAAAGGCAATTAAAGCAATGCTTTTAAAGAAATCTTACTATAGTGTTCAAGATTTTTTAAACGACAAGGTCCCAACGCACACTTGACCGTGTCCGTAAAGCTATAAATCTTCCTCGTTATTCCCAGGAAAAAATTGTCTGGTGAGGATTTTTCTTCTCACATTATGTGATTGGTTTTTTGTGACGGACAATTTAGTTTAATTATGTCAAACTAGCTTGGTTTGGTCGCTTATAAAATCTTTTATAAAATAAAAATATGTTAAACCCAAAATTGTACAAAACATATTTTGAAAAAATGTGTTTTGTGAAAGAGTTTTTTTGTTGCTTCTTCTCTTTACGAACACCTTCCGAAGCAACGGATTAATGATAAATTTAAAATTTTGACGTTCAAAAAATGTTAGTATTTAACTTAATTTTGAAAAATCAACTTTTTGACTTTTAGAAAAAAAAAACGTGTGAAAATGATATTACTATTATTTAAACCCTTTATACTACCATTTAACTGAATACTACCTAGTGTATGTAAAAAAACAAGAACAAATTAATGAATAAGGTGCAGTTTATGTCTAATGGTTACAAGGCCTATGTTGAAAAAACATATTATAAAGTTAAGCTTATATCTGTGTGTTATAGCTGTGTAGTGTCGGCTTAGAATAGCACTACCCCATTTCTTCCGGTGGGTGTACGTAGGAGGCGACTAACGGTATTGGAGCTTTTAAGGGATTTTTGGGCGATGCGGTTGGAGACCCATCACCAACAATTTCTAATTCCTTAGCTCTGGCTACCCCTTCTAGGGATTTAAAGCCGTAAATATGTATGTATGTATGTTTTGAAATACTTCCGAATGAAATATTCTTTGTAAGTGAAGTGCGGTAGGTCTCATCCCTACGATGATTGTGAAGACGAAATCTGCTTATGTACTTTTCCGATTTATATTGCGAAATATGTGGTGGTGAAATAAACACAAGAATTCAAGAATAGTGATTTAGTACCTATAATTACTTTCTAACATGTACTACTCGTAATATGTCCCAAAGCATCAGTTTTTAAAAACATATATGTTATTTTTGTTCAATATTATCCTTCCTTTTTAGGGTTCCGTAGCCAAATGGCAAAAACGGGACCCTTATAGATTCGTCATGTCTGTCTGTCTGTCCGTCCGTCCGTATGTCACAGCCAGTTTATTCCGAAACTATAAGAACTACATTATTGAAAATTGGTGCGTAGATGTATTCTGTAAACCGCATTAAGATTTTAAAATAAAATCTGAAAAAAAAACCAAAATTTTTAGGGTTCCCCATACATAGAACTGAAACTCAAATTTTTTTTTTCATCAAACCTATACGTGTGGGGTATCTATCAAAAGGTATTTGAAAATTATGTTGAGGTTACTTATATAATTTTTTTCCAAAGTGGTAAAATGTGTGTCCCCCCCCCCGTAACTTCTAAAATATGGGCATGATAAAACTGAAAAAAATATATGATGTGTATTACTATACAAACTACTAACGAAAATTGGTTTGAATGAGATCTAGCCAGTAGTTCTATTTTTAAACGTCATAAATCTACTTTTACGGAACCCTTCATTAGCGAGTCCATCTCGCTCTTGTTGATATATCGTCGGTCGTCGTGCCTAATGAAAACAGTGTCCATACCTTATAACTTACTTTGTATGGCAAATATGCCAAACAATTTAAAAAATGTGAAAACTACACATATCAGTAATAAAAATGGATTTTTAAATTGAGAAAGATAATAAAGATCACTCGTAAACTCAAATTATTTATGTATGCCTGATAAGGGGTTGTGTGCTGTTACTATACCTGTTCAATTAGAATTCGCATAATTACTTGTAGCCAATATTTACATGCAAGTAATATGTAACAACCAAGAGAGCACAATGCTTCCTTCTTCGCTGTACGACATATTGATCTATTATAAGACTCAATAGGACTCACTTAGTAGCGGCGACCACGACACGTCATTTTCCTTCGTGTCGTTGCTCCCGCTGAATTCATGGTGAACCGTGCATAGCGAAAATACACCTAACTAATTCATCAAATAGTAAGGTGTTACTCCAAAAAAGTGATAATTTTTGTGATAAATTAGAACATAAGTTAGTTTTAGATAATATGTATAAAAATATTGTGTGTGTACTACAAGATGCGGCCTCATCTAGTCATAGTCTTGTAAATAATAAAAATAGGGTACGTCAAGTAATAGGTTGGAATAAATATATTAAAGAGGCACATAGGGATGCTCGCGCTTGTTTCCAAAACTGGGTGTGGCATGGCAAACCTAGGCATGGTGTAGAGTTTAAAAAGATGAGTGAAACTAGGCAGTTGTTTAAAAGTAAGTTGAAATGGTGCCAGAATAATGAAGACCGTATTAAAATGGACATCTTTGCTTCTGCTCATAATTCTAAGGATTTTGGTAAATTCTGGAAGCAGGTTAATAAGCTACAACCTAAGACTAGTACACCCCTCAACGTTGATGGCGTAAGCGGTGATCAAAACGTGGCTGACTTGTTCCGGGAACGTTTTCAGGTGGAACCCTTTCTGTCCACTCAGCTTGCTGAACCCATGAGCTCGGTTAATTTAGGTCAGGTATTTAAATTCTCATTACGAGACGTGAGTAAAGCTTTAAATGGGATGAAAAGGGGTAAATCACCTGGAATTGACAGCCTAAGTGTAGAACATTTGAGATGTGCTGGTGCTCAGGTACCCAGAGTTTTAACACTATTTTTTAACTTATGTGTGAGTAACTCGTATTTACCTGCGGAACTTATGCGAACAGTAGTGACTCCAATAGCTAAGAACAGAACGGGTGATTTGTCGGACAGTCATAATTATCGGCCCATATCCCTGGCATGTGTGATTGCAAAAGTGTTTGACTGTTTGTTGGATATACAACTGGACACATATTTGAAAATACGTGACGAGCAATTTGGTTTCAAATCAGGTTTGTCAACCGAAAGTGCAGTGTTGTGTCTAAAACGAACAGTCAGATACTATGCTGACAGAAGCACACCAGTGTTTGCGTGCTTTTTAGATCTGTCGAAAGCTTTTGACCTTGTTTGTTATGATAAGCTTTGGCATAAATTGACAACTTCCAAGGTAACCAGCGCCATCACAAATATGTTAAAGTATTGGTATAACAATCAGAGTAATACTATTAAATGGAACAATGTTTATTCAAGTGATTACAAGTTGTTATGCGGGGTGAGGCAAGGTGGAATAACCTCGCCGAAACTGTACAATTTATATGTGAATGAGTTGATCGAGAAGCTCAGTAACACCGGACTTGGATGCTCAATTGATGGATTAATGTTCAATTACATAAGTTATGCTGATGATATGGTGTTGCTGAGCCCTTCGATCAGTGCATTAAGACGCCTATTAGTAGTGTGTGAGCGTTATGCATCGGAACATGGCCTAAGGTACAATGTCCAAAAGAGTGTGTTGTTGGCTTTTAAGTCAAAAGGCAAACAATACTCTCACATACCATCAGTTGCGCTCTACGGTAATCCGCTTAGTACTGTAACGGAATTTAAATATTTTGGACATTGTATCAATTCAGACCTCAATGATGATATTGATATAAACAGGCGCTGTCTGTCAGATGCAATATGTTGGCTTGCCGGTTTGCACGGTGTTCTAGAGAGGTAAAAGTCGCTCTATTCAGAGCCTTTTGCCAATCTTTTTATACTTGCTCCCTGTGGGTCACATATACGCAGAAGGCATACAACGCGCTACGTGTGCAGTATAATAACGCGTTTAGAGTGCTGTTAGGACTGCCCAGGTATTGCAGTGCGTCAGGCATGTTTGCGGAGGGGCGCGTGGATGATTTCTACGCTATCCTCCGGAAGCGTGTCGCGTCCATTATGCGCAGAACTTGGGACAGCTCGAATACACTTGTTAGGGTGTTGGCCGATAAGTATGACGATCCCATGTATAAACACTGGGTATATGTGCAACAGGATACTAGGGAACCGATTCAGGCTAGGTTCGGCATATATTGTAAATAGTGTTATTTCGTTTTATTTTCTTTTTATTAGTTAATCTTTAAGTTAAAAATAAGGACAGACTAACAAAAACTAACATATTAAATAAGTATTTCGATGTTACTAACTGCATATGGATCTTGTATATCCGAAATAAAGTTTTTTTATTATATTATTATTTATTAAAAAAGAATAATTGTCTGTACTGCACAGGATCGGCGACAACTGATTTATGTAATATTTGTAATTGTAAGAATACGGCACCTGAGTTGTGGGAATGGAAAAGTAAACTTTATTTGGAACAGATTTATCGCTTTATTCAGCACATTCAGTTGAAAAGATAAATCAACAGTACTACACTGATGTTCTGAACATGACTATTTTTACAAACAATTTACAGCAAATCCACAATTTGAATGTAGAGTCTTTTGAACTTTCCAAACATTTGAACATTAAAAAGGCGCTTTACAAATTATTATGAACATAATATTTACAAAATCGCATACAGCGCATACATAGAACAAATTATCAAATACACAGAACCTTACACATAATAATTAACATAATGGGGAACGTTCAAACCGACTCTACAGCCTACACTAAAACAAAGAGCTTACAAAGGAGGCGACGCACGCTCTAACATTTGCCGGCGTCCGAAGCTCCGTACTACTTGAGGTAAACAACATTGTCCTAAACCACTTTACTAAGCGTATGATTACGGTCCCTAACATCCGAAACCGACTCTTATTTTGCAGCCTTTTTGTACAGTATTGTGATGTGGTATAGGTAAAGGTCAATTTTATCATTTTCTCTTTGGTGCTCGTACATGTTCTTTATCAATGATTAACAAGGTTGCAGACTGGGCTGAATACAGGGACATGTACGAATATCATTGCTTTTAACTTATGAAAAGTAAAAGTAATTTACGCAATTGACGAGTGCTTGTTTTATAATATACAAAATTGAATGTTCCCTGCTGTGCAAAACAAATAACTCAGAAAGTTGTATGTTTTTTTTCCATATAAGCTAAACAATATCTAAATGAATGGTATTGACAATAAAATTTAACTAGTGCAAGCTCTCTTACTAAAAGTGTTAATACAATATAATATACAATAAAATATTTGGTAGAATTGTCATCATTAACACAGAAGTATTATTAATTAATAATGGCAAAAGAGAAAATAATAAAATTGGCTATTAACAGTACATTTTTTATTTAAGATATAATGTTGCATATTTATCATGCCAAAAATATGTTCTTGCATTTAATGACCTATGGCATGATAAAATATTTTCTTTCCCATATTAATCGTTAACATTTGCATTCTGAATCCGATAATTATTTAAGCAGGCATCATACACTGTTAATACATTTATTTAAAGACTTTGAATAGTGTTTATAACATGTAAATATTAATTATTTTAGTAATAAGTAAACACCCACAAATGAAATTATGATTTTTGAATTACATGAATATTTAAGAAGACACATATTAACATTAATTATTACATTAATATTTATATTACCTTTACTTCCCATTGATTGACATCCAATATAGACTACGGAACTTAATCAACGCACAAAATATAGTATTGAATAATGGTACTTCGTTGCTATTGCAAAAATTCTGATCAATCAATCAGAGTGCAATATTCTTCCAAAAATATCTATGTGAAATTGTAGTAATAATCTTCACTATCTCACTTTGGTGTCATTTTTCAACAACGTTTTGGACGATTATAACGACAAAATACTATAACAAATTTAGGTTCCTCCAGCCAACCAGCCCAGCTTTCCTCTATAATACTATTTTAATTACAACAATCAGCTACAAGTTATAGAAGTATTATTGTTATAAACATTGATTAAACTGGGTAAAGTTAGGCTAAAACGGTATTCTCCTGGCCAGTCAAGTTTTTCTTTATTTACATTTATTGACCCCAAGAAAACTATAACGGTACGCTTCGTATACACTACTCAAGCCTTCAATCAATTGTTTTCTGAATTACGAGAAAATGATATCTATATGTAACTCACTTTCCTTAACGGCTCTGAGAAAGGATAGTTTCAATTGTATGAGATACTTATTATATTGCAGATTACAACACTTCACTAACTATGTATTATGTGTGCGCGAGTAAATACGAAATCAGCTTGCGAATCTCGGATTCTTTTGAGCACAGCTAACGATTACTTACAGTTTAATTAATTTGTTACTTTAGGAATTTTTGGAAATCACGTGTCAATTTAGCTTACCCGAACAGGGTGGCTAATTGGATTCAGTTATGATTATTTTTTTAAATTTCTACCCTTTCTACTATTTAGTATTATGAGTAGTAATAAACGATTACTAGACATGCTCTTCCAAAAATCCTCTATTATTTGACATAGATAATCCTTTTGAGGAAAGAATGCAGATAATAAATTCTGCTTTAGCTATTGAAGCTTTGCATATAATTGAAGATCTCTGCGTAAAAGATGCATCTCTTGACATGCTTACAGTAGCACTGGTCCAGCCAGCAATATAATGTTTCATTGCTAATTTATCAACTAATAATAATACCAATATTGTACACGTAATCTATATTATACAATTATCATTAATATGTACTATTTACTAATTACACTTCAATAATGACAATACTTGTTAAACAATATTACATTTATCGCTAGAATATGGTTACATTAAGACTCGCCGTAAAAACCGTTTATTCATTTAATTATTTTATGAACAGATTTTTTTCATATCTACCACTTGACGTTTCAAAGCTGACCAAAGTTTTCTTCTTCATGTATTTACTATGTCACAGCCACTTAAATTAACTTACTGAAACTTGCTTTTTACACTTTGCGATGTCAGTATATAATAGATATCAAGACATGTTTATTTTCTATATTCATTTCCATTAAGGGCCTTCCCATCGAAGCAAATGTGTTTTTTTTAAAATGCTGTTGTTTTATATTTACACTTAAGTTTCACTCAAATGGAATATATACACCCCTTATGAATAAATTAGACCATACAACACCGAGTAGACATATTTCATTTAGCACAAGTATGACATGTACTGATGGGGATATCACCCCATTATATAGTAAGTGTTAATTCTAATTGGATAGCATAGTTTTTCTGCCACCTATTTTAATTATGTAACCTATAAGAATAAAATCCGATTGACACCAAATAATCAGGTATTTGAGATGCGTCACTGATTACGACAACAGTATAGCGGATGTGACAGGAATAATGATTATGATAATAACTGTCGCTGTAACACACCAAATTTGAACTTTATTCATAATAGACTGTAATTAAGTAATATTAAAAGTAAATTTTCCTTAGCCAATATGTTATCACTCAATATATAATTATTATATTTAATCGTTTAACTAGATCATTTAAAGCTTAATTTATTCCCATATTTTATCACATCCGCAAACTACACTTTAATACAGTGCAATACTCATAATTAGCGCTACCATAATTTGGCACAATGTAATAAGATTGTATTGGAAATTACTTTACGTGAAGCGAGCATACAATTAAGATACACATGCGCGTAGATAATTTGGTGGCCAAGTAGTTTTAAACAGTAAATTCAAGTAGCGACTATGAAACTTTGACACTTACATTAGTTTAACTATCGACTGAGAATTTCAGAACAGGCTTCAGGATAAAATTTATTCAATTTTGTAATATAGCAACTTAAGAATATTTAAAAAAGTTGCAACTGATTGGCATGACTAAATAACGATTTAAGGTGATTTTCATAGTCGAAATTATCTTGAAAAATATTTTTTATTAATAATATTGTTAGGGTCAGCCTCTAACTTTGGTCTTATGAAATAAACAGCTAACAGTTTTAGTATGATGATGATGACCAACTCAGTGAAATATATAGAATAATATAGCTGTTACTCATTTCGGATTTTGTCTGTTACAAACATTGTGATATAGTATAAAACCTAAAATAAAACTTAACACTATAGAATAAATTAATTTATGTATTAAAATTTTTAAAAACCTCCGACACTCAGGCTTCCCCTTAAAGGGATTTATGGCCGTGAGGTAGATTATTATTAAAAAATAATTGTGGATGAATGTAATTCAATAATAACAGTAATCATTTGGTTAAAAATTCAATCGCCGAGCTAAAATTTCCAACATAACATTTAAAACAAGCAAACCTTATAAGCAAATATTATTGGAAGTTGTCCATTTAATTCAATAAAACTTAACATATCCTTCTGCTATTGAGATAAAGAACATAAGAATAATTGTTCACAAAACATCTTGTATCTGAATTTTATAGGATTCCAGAAACTGTACCAATGACGTCATTATTATGATAATATGTAGACATCCCGCCATATTTTTGAAAGGCAAATGAGACTGAAAATGTGCGATTCTACATAGAAATCCAGCGATTTATTTGTAACTCACTACCAGCATTACCTTAAAATTACCATTACTATCAGTGCTGTAATTGACACATGACTTGACTAAAGAAAATCGATATAGCGTTGTGGCGGTAAGTAATAATAATATAATAAAATAAATAATACACAGGGCCACTCTGAATAGAAAAGTTGCATCGCTCGCATCACATTAAATAATTGTATCAACCATAACTTTTAATTAAGTTAATCAGTTTAGTTTGCCTATCCTTTAGGGATAAGTGGAATGATATATGTTAATCTATACACTAAGACTTGACGATAATTGTATGAGTGGAACGAGACAGTATAATAAAATCATTACATTTAAAAAAATAAGTAACTCAATGTGATGATCGCATATATTCGAATTTGTGATGTATTTAAATTAATTAAAATAATATAAATTGACTTGTTTGTATAAAATTATTGTGTTTTCATAATTAATAAAATCAAATTAACATTTGTCGTTGATAAAATACCCATCCACTTGGACTTATAAATAGCTGTAAAGTATGGAAACTTAGGAGTACAATAATCAAATAAAATTTATGAGAACGACGTTAAAAACTAGTGCTTCAGCAATCACAGAATACTACTAAATAGAGTCAATAATAGTTCATTGTTCAAGTATGACACTACACGCATTTATTGTGGTCGCTCTGGGGAGGGTCTCCTGACAATGCAGCACACCATGCGTGCTCATAGGTCAGGCCTTGGCTAGAAGACGACGAGGGGCAAGAGCAGCGAGCGCGTGGCGGCGGCGGCGGCTGCCGGGGGCGAGGGGCGGGCGGGGCGGGG